>JAJGOT010000042.1:1947500-1967500 GCA_022457155.1 Cladopsammia gracilis
TGAACTTATTCATTTTTGATAAAAACTTGACGTTTCGTATGCTACTACATACAATAGTAATGCATTCAATAGGAGCTAATAGGTAGGCCTACGCCGACTCTACGTTGTTTTGTTACCATGTTAATGCCTGATTGCTCCTTATTTACGTGACGCGTGATTGGTTAAAATTTTTCTCCGTGATGCGTGATTTGACTTGAAAACTCGGCGTGATGCGTGATCGGTACCCCCCCCCCCCCCCCCCCCCCTTTTGCCACCCTCAATTGGGGGTTTTCACTTACGTCATATCAAAATTCAGAAGCATTAAACAACAGATTTCGATTCCAAAATGCTTATGGAATTGCAGAGAGTTTAAAACTACACATCTGGGCCAAATGTGTAAGCGCAGGAGCATTTCGTTCAAGAGTTATGGGCGAATAAGTTTTAGACATTTTTAGTAAGAAATGTATGGAGCGGCCATCTTGGTGCCCCACCACATGGCGGCCAAACATTCAAACTCTTAATTACACTAAAAATCAAATCACAAAATATCGTATTCGCTATAAGTTCCATTAAATCGGCTTATAAGCATCTATAATGCAAAAAATAACTTTCAACTAGTTCAATTTTGTTTATTTTCACGGCTTATCTGAAATAGCGTGACGAATTACGTGACATATTTAAAACCTTTATAAATCGGAAGAAAAACATCGTTGAGACCTGAAACGTTTTGTGAAAGATTATAACACTGGTATTAGGTGTCCACATACCATGTTCATGTTAGAAACAGCTTTGTAGGACGTATACTTAAGATTTTTGAATTTTTATGACGTCATGTGCAAACCCCCAGTCGCTGCTGGAGGGTTATCACTTGGTTAAGACAATGAACAGTAAAAACCACAACTACAAACCAATGAGAGGTGCCGGATCTGTGACAAAGATCTGGATCAGTAGAAAAACTTGAATAAATGTAAAATAACACGGCAAACTGATCCGTACGGCCGAGAAAAGATTGACTAAAGAAAAATAAAGTAAAATAAAAGATATATATTTTTTGCCCGATATTTCGGTTTGAAACACAAACCTTCGACGGGGGCTAAAAAAAAAGCCCCCGCGTGTCATGTTTTCATACGATGGCTATGAACGCTATGAGCGATCGTTTCCACAAGCATATAATTAGCATGGAAACTGAAGCACACTCGTAGGTTTTATTTATGTATGCTTATTGTGCAATCCTTGCAATGGCAAGAGCTCCAGGAAAAAGATGAAAAAAACTTATACGTTTTGATGATGATGGGCTAGCAAATGGCGATTTAAAAGGGGGTGGGAACCGGAGAACGACGAAAAATTTGCACCTTGTCTGTTTTCTTTTCTAGTTACTGCATCAAATTATAAGTGTCTTGGAATGTTTAAGAAAAGGGGGCGATGTTGGAAAACAGACCTCTTTAGCTTGTATGTTTTGTTTTCCCATTGTAGGTCATGTTATGTTACCCTAGAGAACTGTTTCTTTTAAATTTTGTTTTCTTCACGTGCATATGTATGCATAATTTATGAAAAGACAAAGGACAAATTCCCTTGAGAACATCACATGACTTACATTAGGAAAAAAAAAACATGCAAGCTAAAGAGGTCTAATACAGTACATAAATTATGTACTTATTAATAGCGCCAGATCCTCCAACACTTCAATACACACTTCAATACTCTGACAAATTTATGTATATCATTGTACTGTAATACATTGTGCTGTATTGTGCCGTTCCAGAATGTACTGTTAAACTATTACAATGCTATGCATAAATTTGTAGAGTATTGGACAACCCTCACCTTTCGTGGCTACATAACAGTTAGGTGGTGTTGTCGGCTGTAAAGTAAGACAAACACACTTGTATATCATTGCATATAAGACACAAACACACTTGAATATCATTGCACATAAGACACAAACACTTTTTTTTAATTGAAACAACTTTATTTGAAACAATACATTATTTACATCACTACATTACAATATGATACTACACAAAACTACACAGACGTACGATTACATTTACAAATTTACTAATACTTATTACAGAAGAACTGTCCACTTTCGGCGAAAAGTAAGCAAGCATTTCTTTGCAATTGCAGTTTCTTTAATTATTTCAATTTTTTCTTGGATTCGCAGCAGGAAGTTACGGAAGTATAGTTCACCTTGGCGCCTGTTTGACGTGCAGAATATATAGTATTTTGCTATTAGAATTGAGTAATTAAATGCCTGCCAGTATTTTGTATTTTCAAAGTAGCCGTATAATATGCTACCATGTTTTAAAGAAGGTCTTTCACGTGCTTTTTCAAACCACCACTCCTGAAACGTATTCCAGAAGGAGAGTGATTTACTGCATTGAATTAACATATGGTTTAAAGTAAGACACAAATACACTTGAAAATCATTGCATATAAGACACAAACAGACTTGTATATCATTGCATATAAGACACAAACACACTTGTGTATCATTGCATATAAGATACAAACACACTTGTATATCATTGCATATAAGACACAAACACACTTGTATATCATTGCATATAAGACATAAACACACTTGTATATCATTGCATATAAGACATAAACACACTTAAAAATCATTGCATATAAGACATAAACACACTTAAAAATCATTGCATATAAGACATAAACACACTTTTATATCATTGCATATAAGACACAAACACACTTGTATGTCATTGCATATAAGACATAAACACACTTGTATATCATTGCATATAAGTTTTATTCAGTCTTCGGTTTTACATAAATGTTTTTCTATTTCCTTTTTTACTCTAGCATAACAAAACTCTTTTTACTTAACTCTATATTAATTCATTTGCTTGCAATAAGCTTATCAAAAGCCTTTCGTAACTTACAACAGACGCATCTGTGTTTCATACTTGTAAGCGTCATATCAGAATTTTTATCCTAGCTGCAGTTTACTGGCACACATAATCACACCCATCGCAGTAGCAAGGTTAACAGGCAGTCCTACTGGGACAGAAGACATTTGACACAATTAAGTATTTCGGTGACAATTCCAAGGTCTATCACAGTTGAAATCTCAACAAGCTGCATGAAAGAGAAATATACTGATAATTATGTCTTGAACTCAAAAATAATTTATGACGAGAACGCAGACTGAGGAAGTCATTACCTCGAAGGATGTTTGGATACACGATAAATTTTGACGATTTTATTCCTTCGTTTTCTCCGCATTTAATTTTTTTTTTTATTATTATTTAGCAAATTTTATTTAATTTTTCATCAAGTTACATTCACAATTACAAACTAACTACATACATACAAACGAACGGAAAGACAATACAGTACACACACACACACACACACACGCCACAAGGCTTGTACAACTATAAATTATCTTAATTACATGTATTTTACCACTAAGAGAAAAAAAAATTAAATTAACACCTGAGTTAACTTTTCCCATTTTTTAAAATGTTGGAATAGTTTACCTTTCTTCTCTGCAATATAAAGCTCAATATTATAAACACGCCTTGTCCTAGCAATAAAACCTCGCAATGAAGGCATACCATTCTGGTACTTTCTAGAGTAAATATAATATTTACCTAACATTAATATATGGTTTATCAATATAAAATCTTCACTAATGTCAAATTTTCCAAAGATCAAATCGGTTTCATTCAAAGTTTCAATGTTGATTCCATTCTCCGCATTTAATGATAAGTTTGAGAAGCGATATCAAGCATGTGGACCGCAACTTCATTATGTGCAATCTCATTTCACAAGTTCCTCCCTCAGTTCCTCCCTCGTGAAGAAAGAACCCTAGAACGACGTTGAATATGTGTGGAAGTTTGTCGTGTGAAAACACGAGATTGCCAACTTTTTGGAGATTGCCAACATGAGTTTGCCAACTCAGTTTAGTCTTGTTGTGTGAAGGCGCCTTTAGACTGCCAAATTTAACCATTTCCATTTCCACTTTCCACTAGTAACAAAGGCATGATATAAGAATGACCTTAAATAACTCTGGAACTAGGAAGTTAACTCGTTATTTTTTTTTAATTCATTGCAGACCCAACACCACTGACAGTCTTCAGTTATCACAAGGCATTCTGGACTTGTCACGTGATCAGTGACTGATCTGTTGCCACAGCCAATCACAAATCCAAAAGTACACCCTACCACGCCCAAGGAAATGGTCAATGTGAGCGTTTTAATCGCACCCTGCATGACCTTCAGTGTAACCTCTCAGCGGGAAGAAGAGAAAGTGACCTAAACACCTCAAGGAACTGTGTTATGCATACAGTGCAACACCATTTTTCTCCACAGGTTGCTCTCCACACTACTTTCTATTTGGAACCGACCCAAAGTTGACTGTTGATCATTTACGACCAACCAACTGACCACGGGGAATGGCTTAGCCAACATCAAAATCGGTTACGTGCACGTCTTTGTAACAGTTTTTTCAGCACTCAATCCTAACTAAATTTCTATATAATATTATCATACGCTTCATGCACGTAAAGCCCATTCTGAACAGGCACATAAACTGAGAGCCGAAGCTTCCTTTCGGAAACAGCAATTTGATAGCCGCAGACAAGTAAAGGCCGATGGGATTCCCATTGGAAAGTGTTCACCAGCACAGCGGAGAGCAAAGATTCAAGACAAGTGGAACTCTTAAGGTATACAACGTGACAATGCCTACGAGATTGAACCGGCAGCTGATGGCCATGGCAGAGCTTCAAGTGTGCCCCAAACAGAGGCCTTATGTCAGAAAGAACCGAGTACTTTTGCGAAGAGCCCCCTCTGAAACGTCTGACTGATGACGCCTTGGATGATACTGATGATATTGTCATAGCATTTGATGTCCCACCAAAGCCCGTACCACCACAGTTACAGTTACTGCGTCGTTCTGCCAGACTTAGCAAGGGACAACGCAGCAACCGTGTAATCAGCCAAGGTTTGCATTTAAAGCTATTTAAGGTGATTCAATAGGCCCAAAAAAAAAACCCGAAGATATTTTATATATTTTGATTTTGTGTTTTACAACATTTTTGGCATTAGCACGAAAGTGGCTCATTTCACAGTCAAAGATATTATCAACTTGCATGCTGAGATATTTGGTTCCCAATATCGGCTTATTTTGAGAGATGTCGAATTTGTTGCCTGTTCAGATTTTTTGAGTGTGGTTCCTTTAGATTTTGAAGAATTCATGTCAAACTTTAGAATAGGAAACCTTGAACTATGCTGATTCCAGGGGTCAATTTAATAAACCTTTTACAAGTGTAATTTACAAGTGTAGCCATTGTTTCAGAGATTGAAAACAATAGCTACACATATAAATTACAAGTGTAAAAGTTTTATTAAATTGACCCCAGTTATCAGTCAAGTTTATTTTTTTACAAGAATCCAATTGGCCATATAAATTGTGCAGAAATGATCATTTTTAGACTATCGAGCCACTTTTAAGTTATCCCTTTTGTCAAGTCACTATATTTTAACTATTCCAGCTTTTGCCAATTTGGTTTTATAGTGCTTTATTGTTTTTGTTCTGCTCACATAAGGACATGGCAAGCAAAAGCAGGGACGAATGTGAGACACCACCCCACCCCTCCCACTGTGACATTTTAAAGTGTCCATAACTCTTAAATACATATTTTCAGTATCAACTCTATATACGTTGAATAATTGAATAGTGAAATATTTCTTGTTTTTAAAGTCGCGTTAGTGAGTTATAGAGATTTGAATTTACAAAATGCTAATAAGATGACGGAACTAGCCACCATTTATATTTTAGAACCCAAGCGCGTCCTCAGTAACTAGCGGACTGAATAGCGCAATGTGCGACGTGTACTTGAGTTGAAGGATGAGTTGTGTGGGACTTGTTTCCTCAGAGTACCCTCCCAGTTTACCAGGCATCCTGTGACACTCAACCAGCCAGACCTGCCTGGACCACTTGCCACGCCATGTCATTCTATATTAGCCAATCGTATACTTGAAGTCTATATTCAAATTTTAAGAGCCGTTATATATTTTTTTGCACTCCGACTCTAGCCTTGTTTTAGACAAGTACTACTGTTCGAAGTACCGTGAAATGCATGATATAAGCCCTGGGCTAGTACAACTTCCTGAGGGGTTTTCGGTGGGCAGTATAAGCGGCATAGACGTGCATTTTTGGTGCTTTAGACAGCGAACAGTCCCTTATGTTTCTCAAGTTAGTTATTCGAGCGCGCAAGCGCGTATTCAGTTCTTTTCCAGTCGATTGATCAAACTGGAGGTGCTAAATTACCGGGGGTGGGAAGGGGGGGGGGGGTACTCAACAAAGTTTTGTACGGGGATGCTCCGCCTCGAGGTTCAATCCCTTACCCTTTCATATACCGTTTTTCGACAGAAAAGGTACCCCTTTCATATACCTTTCATTGAAAATGGTACCCCTTTCATATACCTTTCAATGAAAATGGTACCCCTTTCGTATAGCCTTTACGTGCGTCTGTTTGATATATTTTGAAAGGCCCTTTTTATAAGACTTAAATGGCAGTTTTCCCTACCTTTTTTACGCCTCCACGGCGTGTTTTCGGTACCCTTTCCTATTCTTCGTTAAATTCCTACCCTTTCATATACTTCAACTCGTGAAATCCCGACCCTTTCATATACCTACAGCCTCAAAAAGGTACCCCTTTCGGGCGGAGCATCCCCGTATAGCCCATTATAGGGAGTACCCCCCCCGGGGGGGGGGGGGGCAAAATTACCGCTTCCCCGATACACGCAACTGGAAACTCAACACAGCGTGACAGCGTGACTTAGATGATGTGAAGCCGTCCTCGATCGAATCGTACAGAAACGAACAGTAGCAACGAGAAGCATATTAATTTCACTTTCATCATTTTAATTCCACTACAAAATACTTTTTATTTCTCGGTATTTTCTTCACAGCTGGTTCTGCGCCATCGGGTCACGCTATGAATTACATGTAACTATAACAAAGGAACAATGTCACCTAGCAACCACTGTCCAATGAGAAGTAATCTTCATGTTTAATGATTCGAAAAGAATAAATTATCCTTTGGGGCTTCGGCGTGTGAAGTTCACTGCTGAAGATAAAAATACAGCATTCGACGAGGACTTGAAGCAACATATACACTGTGCGTGATCGAGAAAGTCATCTAAACTACAATAGACTGGTTCGATGAAGATCACTTCCTTTTTATCTTGAGTTCAAACACTGGGAAAATAACCGCAGCTGTTTATCATTCTGAATTCCAAATCATCACCAAGTCTGTCAAGTGAACAACAAGAATATGCCAGAAGAGAGAGAAATAACTTCGCCAGTAGCAAGCAACGTAAAAAATCCGCCTTGGGGAACCGAACCTGAGACTCCAGCGACAGGTTTGTGAGAATTGTCGACTGATTCACTTCACGAAGTCCTTTGAATTGTCCTGATCGCTAAACACGAGAGCGGTGTTGTTGCTAGCGTGTAAAGTGATCCATTTAATTGTATTGATTGTTTGTTAATTTACCTTGCAGCGTCTGGAATGAGAAAGAAGCAGTTTCCATGGACCACTTATGCTAGAGATTATGTAGGGGGCTCTGGTACACCAGCGTATCCACAAAGGTAAAGGAGATACTTGTTGCTCGATGGACCGATTTTGGAACGCGATAGTGGACCATCCGCGGTACCTTTTAAAGTTTTTTATGACCTTTAATATTGTCTACACATCAGACGTTGGCTAAACTATAGAATACAGCGCGAGCCAAACGAGATACCAAATACTTTGACCCAACATTATTTCTCGTTATTTTATCCACTACCGAGACAAAAGAGCCACCGCTTTGAAAGGTGTCTACAGTTGCTCTCGATTTCCATCGGGTTCATATGCAGTATACTTTCGCTTCTCTAGTTCTAATAAGAATTACATTTAATGAGAACAGTGAAAATTTGCAGTGAAAATGTTGTTCGACAACATAATTACCTTTATGAAAAAATTTGCGTGGGTCAGTGCAATCAAAAGTCATTTCTATTCACTCGCCAATTCCTTGCAGCTGTCATTTAATATGATGTGCTCTTCATGTAGAATTTTGAAGTTCGCTAACAAAGTCGCGGCCTGGATCCAGAGGTCCGTTCTCTAAATATCATGAGTGAAATTAACCTCATAAACCGTTAGAGGGTACGGTATTTAATACCCTTTCATTCATATTTCCCCTGCTATCTTGAAATATACCGCAAAACACAAACTACATTTACTTCCTAAAAGTTGTTACGTAGTCACTCGCGTGGAATGCGCGAAGCGCCGTTAATCGTGAGGGTAGCTCATGCGCGACCTTGCGAAAAAACACTCGCTTACTGAGACAGATTTATTCTAAGTCCGTGATGTAGTCAAAGAGAGCTCGGATAGGCTGTGTTTGAGTTTGAAGTCAAATCGCGAAATTATAACCGCGGTTCCGTTTCGTAATTTTTGTGTTCGCAAACATTTTTACTTGAATAAGCAACACCGTAACTGGGAAGTTAATTTAATCCTGTCTTTCTTTTCTAAGTTTTCTTTTTTTTTTTTTTTGCGTCATTGATTTAAATCTTCTCTTTACAAATACAATAAGTAGGTGGCTGAAGTTTTGGGCGACCGAGAAGAGATTTTAACGATGGAAATGACTGAACTCTTAGTAAATCTGTCTCGGTTTTTAAGAAAGTTTTAAAGCGCAAGCTTCTTAAGGAATTTTTAGAATCTTAACTTAATTAATTCAATTTATATTTGTAAATACGATTTATATTTATGATCATAATGTAATTAGTTATTTTTCGATTATTCTTGTTAGTTAGTTTTAATTATCTTTGAAAAGCCCCTTTGGGGAAAGGTAATAAAGTATGTATGTATGTATGTAACTCCAAGTTTAAAACTAAATAGAATCATGAATGGTCACCACACTTTAGTATTTCAATAACGGACCACATATCATGAACTGATGTTGGAAACGCTAGCAGTAAGACAATTATGTATTGATTCCAAGTGAGTATAAGGGTGCGTTCCTTTGGGATGATCCGGATCCGGATCACTGATCCAAGATCACTCGGATCATGCTGCATTAAAGGAACCGATGAATCCTTGTCCAGAGTGGATTCATCGGTTCCTTTGATCCGAGTGATCTCGGATCGCTGATCCGGATCCAGATCATCCCAAAGGAACGCACCCTTTAAGCTAAATATTTCGCTAAGATTGTTTGTTCTTTATGCAGAATGAAGACTGCGGAGCACCTTCCGTCTGGGTGGCCGTTTGAGTCCAGTCATTACAAGTCAACGTTCAGAACGCCTCAGATGGGTTACTGTCGTCACAATGTGTATCCTTCTTCAGTACATCGAAAGAACAACCCACATGCTGCCTTAATCGACCCTTATCAGTACCCAGACAAGGTAATGCCTCCATCCTTTTCTTGAAACTTATTGGTGCTATCAAGTCAAATGGATCATTGTCCTGAACAGTCAAGTGTCTTTGGATTTCATTCAAGTGCAATATCCCGGTTATATGCCCCCCCCCCTTCCCCACCGCTTATAAGCCCCCTCCCTCCCGGTTATAAGCCCATCATTTTGGTAACAAAACATTATCCTGGTTGTATCCCCTCCTATATATAAGCACACCACAGTTCCTGATAAACAGCAATTCTTTACAAAAATTTGCACCAAATTTACTAAAAGAAACCCTTATTTATCACAATATTTTGTTTTGCTTGCCAGTCAAACAACCTTTACAAAGTTGTATAAGCCCAAGGCTTATAACAGGGATTTTACGGTATCTGCTCAGTTATATTTATACAGTAACTGTGAATCAAGTAATGCGCGCGCTTTGATTGGTCAATCGCTATTGATACGGTAAACCGCATGGGGACTATAGTTATTATATAAAAGCAATAGACCCCATGTTTCCATGCTTTATAAGTGCAATATACCATTATGTAGGATGTTGGAATAGCACTCGAAATTCTTGCAAATAACTCGCCTTCGGCTCGTGATTACAATCTCTTCGTCGTGTTCTTCCTATTTTCCAACATCCCGTGTGGATTATTGCATGGGCTGATTAACCATAGAAATGTGTAAGCTCTTTTTCTCGGCTCTTTATAGTACTGTGCAAACTTGATGAGTTTTGAAGAATTTTTGTTTTCTGTTCTCGTGAAATTTCAGCCCTAATTTCGTCGAACTGCATCGAAACGAAAGTTCGGTAAAATTTCGCAAATGTATCCTGAAATACAGCGAGTGCTGTACTTTTTTTCATGAACGATGATAAAAAACATAAACCGCAAAAGAACAGTACAAGAATTAAGCAGCAATACTACAATTTTACCGTTGTGATTGCTCCGATACCAAACACCTCTATTTTGTTCCTTTATGCAGTCGTACCTGGTGTGGAAGAACAATCCGTCACTCAATCTCCCTCCAATCCGCCAATCACAGTCAGCACCTAACATTCTACAACACAACAAAAACCGCTGGTTTACAACAACGTACAACACAGTCTTCAACGCAAGACCGCTGGGTAAGAAGAATGTCAAAGAAGAGAAAAGTATTTTTGTTTACGAGAGATTATAGGGTTCTGGCAGTTGATGCGTATCTCTGGTTAGTGTATAACTGCAAAATGACTCAGAGAGGATATCGACTGAGAAATGCTCCACCCCCTCCTCTCTCCCCTCCCCTATCCACCTTCAATCCCCACCCCCACCCCCAGATGGTTTGTTCGCTAGTGTGCGGTAGGCGTCAACGATTTTTGTGCAGGCTTGCGTGTTTTTGCAGACTATAAATTATGAAAGCTTGTGGCATCAGTGGGATTTAAGTGCCTTAGAATTCTAATCAGTGAATATGGTTATGCGGTCAGCAAGCAAAAGCAAAGGCTGAGCTGAGCTTACATAGTTTTTGCCGTATAGTTTGACAGGTGTTTATTTTAGAGCTGTCTGTTGTTTTTTCTGTTATTTCAGAACTACCAAACTACAAGCCAACAACTGCATGGAAAACCGATCGTTTCAGACCGGACTCAAAAGGTGCAGGACTGGAAAGAAACTTTACAATGCCAAACTAGATAGATGCCGAACGTGAAATTGCGTTCAACGATAGAAGAACGCTACCGAATCTCGTGAAGGCAGGGACACATCTAGACTGGATACTGGTACCCACTCCTCGGGCTGAACACTCTCTTTTAATTCGCTGTGATTACTACTAGTATAATTAGCTGCCAGCTGTACTGCACAGCAACCAGAAAAACTGCAAACATTCATCACGTTGCGTTAAGCTCGTGTTTGCGATTTCTTTCTTTTTTTTTTCAACGAGAGCAGTCAGTGGAAGCCTTCAAAATGGCTGTCGTGTGCCATGTTTAAAAACGCTGACACCGGAACTTTTATTATTATTATTATTATTATTATTATTATTATTATTATTATTATTATTATTATTATTATTATTATCTTTGTTTAACATTATGTTCTGGCTGTTGTTATTGCCGTAATTTCTTCTATTAGGCGGGTCATAACAAATAACCAAGGGCTAACGGAATTATCTCTTCTTCACATTTCCAACACTTTTCTCAGTATCCTTGCAGTTCCCAACAAGGCAGTCTTTTGCACCACTCCAACATTGAATGTTATCCCTAGCTTTTCAATCCACCTATCGAATTCTTTGGTGACACCAAAGAATAGGGCCAAAGAATAGGTTTTGTTTCATTTTATCGTTGATAATTTATAAGCGGTGATGATTTATAAGCGTAAGCTTGGAGGGAAATTCTTGAAATTTAACACGAGAAGAACGTTTTAATAAGCTGGTCTGTTGTTTTTATGTTTTCAGCTCAGACCCCTGCTCTTCATTGGCAGACCGAGTACACTCACGACTACAAAGGAGCCCGGGGAAAACCATCTACAACTGAACGGTGAGTACAACCGGTGACTCAAAAGTAGACTTGCCCACAATTCGAGCTCAGGAGCGCGGAGCGCGAGCGCGAGCGCGAGCGCGAGCGCGAGAGAGCGAGCACACCGGAACCCGGAAACAAGCGCGAACGACTTTGAGAGAGTTTACCTCGAAAGTGTCTGACGAACCAACAGTAATAAGCGTGAAGACTTGATGAGCAATATACGAAAACGTAATTAGCTGAGCACTCTCCTGGCACTCCCTTATTCTCTCTTTTTATCAGTTTTTCTTTCGCTATCTTTGGTTCTTCCCCAGGTCCTTCTCCGTTTTTCTTTCGCTATCTTTGGTTCTTCCCCAGGTCCTTCTCCGTTTTTCTTTCGCTATCTTTGGTTCTTCCCCAGGTCTTTCTCCGTTTTTCTTTCGCTATCTTTGGTTCTTCCCCTGGTCCTTCTCCGCTTTGAAAATGGCGAAGCACTGCAGGCGTAGAAAGGTTAGCATTAGATCCCATCCGCCGAAACCACCTCGGACACATTATTGAGACTTATATAACGGAGTAACTGGTTAGCTTTCAGTTTAGGTTGGGGTCAGCAGTTTATATAGTTAAATTTAGGCCTAAACAACTAGTTGGTGACTCTGGTACGGTAGGCTATGTAAGTGTAAAAACAGGAATGTCAAATATCACAAAAATAGCACCAAAAAACGAATAACAGTCGTCCGACGTTTCGAGATTACTATCTCTTCATCAGGGACTACAGCAACTGAAAAAACGGACGCGGGTGATAGAATTTTAAATTTAAAATAAAGTAACGTTCATGTCACGCGCGCGCGTTACTTTAAAATTCTATCACGCGCGTCCGTTTTTTCAGTTGCTGTAGTTGCTGATGAAGAGATAGTAATCTCGAAACGTCGGACGACTGTTATTCGTTTTTTGGTGCTATTTTTGTGATATTTGATATTCCTGTTTTTACCATATTTAATAGTACATAGCACAACACAGTTACCCTTTTATTCTATTTTATGTAACTGTAAGCCTAGCTGAGGTCACAGGTTCAATCCTGAGTGGGGATTTTAGATTTTCTTTTTTACACTTAAAATTTGTTGTAAATAAAATTTTAAGTGTCGACATTACGTTATATAATTCTCAATAAGTGTCCGAGGTGGTTTAGGCGGATGGGATCTAATGCTGACCGCGTGGAAACCCCTGGGAAAAAAAAACTGAGAAAATACTCCAAGAATCGTGGAGTGTTTTGTCGTAGAGACATTTCATAATGTTTCGTGGGACAAAATACATCGCTATTGTTGGAGTACTTGGGAGGGTCAGTGGCGGATCCAGGGGGAGGGTCGGGGGGATCCGGACCCCCCTATCAGACTTGTGTCTCCCATGTGGTTCATAAAAATTAATAGAATAAAATTGTTTTATGCGTAGGTGTTTCACTTCCACCAATTGACTGATTGTCAAGTTTTTGACTTAACAAACGCTTTTCGACTCTCAGGAATGCCGGAAATGGCGTTTTAGACGGTAAAATCGGAAAAATTTTCCGGGGGACATGCACCCGGACCCCTTCTTTCAGAAATTCCTGGGTCCGCCCCTGAGGGTTTCCTACGCCCACTCCGCGATTTTGAAAGCGAAAAAGACCCCCGGTTGAGCATGAGGCGAATGCTCCTGCCACTACACCAGCCCTGCTTCCCAGTTTATAACGTGCTTATTTTGTACTGATGGTAGTGACGATTTTGTTTCATTTCAGACCATATGATATGTCCTGGAGTAACCTAAACATGTGATACTAGTGTACACGGAATTCATAAGTGTTAACAAATAGCATGGCGTCCGACCAAGTCGTGCAAGAAATTAGAATTGAATTTGTAAATGTAAAATAATTTTTTAAAGGCGAGTGTGTTTATACTTTTTGTCATCTATCTGATACGTTTTGTATAACTTATAGAAAAAAAAATCATAATTAAGATAATTGTTTTTGTTAAGTGAAGTGTATTTTGTTTGCAAAAAGTCCGTATCTGTACATGTATTTCAGTGGTTCAAGATGGTCAGTTTAGTCAAGCGTTTTAGTTCCTCACCCCTCTTGAACCAGCAGGCAATGAGAAATAATTACTAGATCATAAAGATTTGTATTTTGTAATATTAATGTTAAATGATTACAGTCAAACCTCTATTAAGCGGTCACTTTTAAGTTAAAACAAATCCCCAGAATTAAATGGCTTCCCATATTTACTGTAAACTTGACCTGTTTTAAGCGGTCACCTCTATTAAGCGGTCAGTTGGCTATTCCCCGTGGGTGACCGCTTAATAGAGGTTTGACTGTATTTCTAGAAACCAATAAAAGTAATAACCCATCGGTTTTCTTCAGTAACACAATACACCATCTTATCTGCTAAACCATCAAACTCAAGAGAGTTATGGAGAATTGGAAAGTGCTTATAAAACATCGCGCGTGCGGCTCCGGGTCAAAAAAAAACTTTTAAATTGGAGTATGCACCAGTTTTAAAAGTTCGCGCGTCGCCGCCCTTTTCTTTATTTCTTTCGCTATTTATTGCTCATCCGGTATTGCTGAAGACCGATTGCAATCAGTCTTTAGATTGGACGAAAGTGACTAGCCTTTGAGCAAGTTCTCGGGCTCGGCGGTTCCTTCCCCTGTTCCGTCCCACCTCCCCCACCGCCCGCCCCGGCTTAAAGTGACCCGGTACTCGCAGTAGTAAGTGAAGTAAGGGTACATCTCCCCAACCTCGTTCCCAGGGTTTTCTCCTTCCCGTCCCCAGGAGACGGGAAAGAGAAGACCCTGGGAACGAGGTTGACATCTCCCAGCCTGTCACTTTGCTCGTCGCACGCAAGGCAGGCTGGGTGTCTGATCGTTTTTTAACCACTGTCACGTATGAGGCTCTGGGTATGTATAAAAATGTACTCTAAACCTGAATGTAGAAATCAGTTATTAAGTAAAGTTGGGTTATTATAAACTGTGCCTATAGCTTGGAGATGATGTTGAAAAACCGTTGTTTTGTTTTTGTTGGGAAATTAACTTGGTGGTTTTTTATATTGGCACAATTCACCTCCCAGTTGGCGCTTATGGACTTGTTATTTACAAACACATTGTCCGTATAATCCTACGCGATGACCAGTTTCGCTTACGGCGATCATAACAATCACTGATAGATCAAGAAATCTATCTTTAGAAAGCGATCATCTAAACTCGTTCCCCACTAGCTGATTTCGTCTCGCGTCTTTTGCAATATCTGAGCGTTTCAGTAGTTACAGAACATTTTTCCACAAAACCTGAAAACAACGGTAGCTTTTGTTGTTAATTGAAAACAAATTACAGTGCGATATTGGTAAGCTGTTTTGAAAAATTAAGTAACGTGCGTTTTAAAAGCAAGACTAGACTATCATTCATACATTGTTCACTCGAGTTTTGGATAATAGGTACACTTTGATGTTTTCTAAGACCGTCTTAACTTTCTGTATATTTCAAATCAGTTTTGTTATAGCCTTAATTGAACTTTTACACCTCTTTGGCACCGCTATTTGTACCACCTCCGCGTTTTGCATTTTTAATTTCTTTTTATTTCCCTTAGGAATTATTTCAAAGATGTAAATTGAAAACATAAATCACTTTATTGCTTTGCGCTTATAACACATGTGTTGTTAAGTAACTACCGTGCGAGTTTGTAAACTTAGCCAAGCAGGACTTTGAAATGTAAGCACGATGAAGTGAAATACTCCACAAACCACATTGAATTCGCCTAGAAAAGGCTGAGAAGGGAAACAAGATGCATAAAATTCATACTTTGCCAGTGTTCAGAAGAGACGTTGAAGGTATGTATCAGCTGGCATAGCGACAAAGCAGTTTTGACAAAGTGTAGGTCCAGTGAGTAATATCCTTCAAAATACGCAAAATGCAGTAATTCTATCAGTTTCCTCTTCTACGTTTTTCCAGTGGCCACTTACAAACGCCTTTACTCTAGCAAGATGAAGAGCAATTTATAACACTAATTTGTTAACTCCATTAATAAGGATGTTCTCGTTTCTAAGGAAGAAATGAAAGCTTTCCGGCTCAGTTTCCCTCCAAGCAGCGCAATACAGCCTGATAAATAGTGATCAAGTATTTGGCACAGAATTCTCTTGTCAAATCAAGCACCTTGTCTTTCAGTTATTTTTTACAATATTACTGGACGGTTTGAGATCGGGAAATTAAGTGGGTTGATATCGCATGGCTCATCGTTCTAAAATCTACATAAAATCTCGTTAGTGAATTGATAGTTTAGGACCCTTCTGTAGACAAATTTTAGAAAAGGATTCGTAACCTGTTTGCGCGTGTTCTATCTTCTGATCTGTGTACATTATAAACAGATTTCAATGACATAGATGTCAAAAAATTATCGGTTTTAAGTTTAGTAGGGATATAATTAGCATATATGTCTTGTTTGCTTTATGCTCAACATTCTACACATGACCTGAGTTGGAAGGAACTCAATATCATCACTGTGGTATATACTCTGATATACCAAGCGTGTAAAATCTGCGCGTGATAACCATGACTAAGTAAAATTTTTTCTCTGTATGTTCTACATTATGACTGATTTGGATAGGAGCTGGAGCCGATGGAGTTACTTAAATTCCTCAGGTTAGCGCAGTGATAGCACATATAAAATTCTCCTGAGGCTTTAGAAGCTGATAAATTACAAACCAATTTTACACTGCAGCACCCTAGATCCAGAGGTCCATTCTCTGAATATCATGAGTGAAATTAACCGCATAAACGGTTAGAAACTCGCCGGTTTTCACTAAAAAAAAAAAACTCTGGCACCCAGGGTAACACTGCAGAGGTGGTAGAAACAGCGGTACCAGAACGTAGCAGCGAAAATTACGGGTAATAAGAAACTGACTAAACATATATAGACAGCAGCTAAACGGTCTTATGCCCCGTTCACACAAACAGTTAAACATGTTTAAATGTTGTTCAGTTGATAGTTTAACTACGGTTTAGCCTCTATCTTGAACGGTTTGAAATGCATGTGACTCAAACTATCTGGTACGGTAATAAAGTCAATAAATTAGTTACTTTTAATAAAGATTTCACTCCAAATTACGGGAGGTAAGGAGGTATTTTTCTAAACCTGTTTTAAACTAAACAACATTTAAACATGTTTAAGCGTTGGTGTGAATGGGGTATTAGATTTGCGTAAAGAAAACGTGAAATAAACCTACTTATAACTTTTATAACTTTTATAACGTGAAATAAACCTACTTCAATCAATCAATCAATCAATTAACTTTATTTAAACACGGTAAAACGGCTCAGTAAAACTGTTTTTCAGACATGCCGTGCACTTAATACAATCTAATCTAAATGATAACAAAAAAAATATATAATATATATATAGTGGCAAAAACTGTTACACTATACTGGTTTAAATAATACTAATAAGATTAATAATAATAAAAAACACTATCTTACATCATAATATCTTCTATAAACACATAAAAATTACAATCATAGATGTTATAGAACCAGATTCTATTTTTGTTCGAGAGCTCTTTTGTAAGCGGTTAGACTACTGAGTTCTCGTATTTCATTGGGAAGCTCATTCCAGGCAATGGCACCACGATAGGAAAAAGATCGTTTCATGAAATTAGTTTTAGGCTTAGGTAGTTGCAGGTCAAATTTACTGCCTCTAAGATTGTCGTTATGTACCTCCGAGGTCAGTTTAAATAAATTTTGTAAATAGTCTGGTGCTATCTTATGAAAGACTTTGAACATCATAATCTGCAATTGTAACAGTTGTCTTTCATTTAGATTTGACCAGTTTAGTTCCTCAAGGAGGTCATGAGACCTGACCAAGTAATCTGCTCTAGTTATTATTCGAGCTGCTCTGTTCTGAAGTTTTTGCAATCTATCTGTGCGTGTTTTAGAACAATTTTCCCAAACAATACCGCAGTAGTCAAAGTACGGCTGTATCAGTGAGTTATAGACAGATTTTAAGGTGGCTTTATCATTAGTCAAGTTTCTTGTTTTATATAACATACGCAAGCCATTAGATGCTTTTGAAGTTACATATTTGATATGATCATCCCAATGCATGGATACATCAATGTATACCCCTAGAAGTTTAGTGCATTCTTTTTGCTCTATTGCTTCGTTGTTCATGAGTAAGTCCATACTATTTGCTTCTGCAAGGTTTTGTCTGGATCCTATTGTCATATAACTGTTTTTTTTTAGAATTACAGCTTAGTTTATTTGTTCTCAACCACTTATAACTTTTGAGTTCTAACTTTTGAGTCTGTCAACAAAATCCTATGGTGTGACCATTCAAATGAAACCTCTTCAGCAGTACTTTTGTATGGTACCATTTGTTCTAACTGTTGAGTCTGTTGATGAAATCCCATGGTGTGACCATTCAAATGAAACCTCTTCGGCAGTACTTTTGCATGGTACCATTTGTTCTAACTTTTGAGTCTGTGGACGAAATCCTATGGTGTGACCATTCAAATGAAACCTCTTCAGCAGTACTTTTGTATGGTACCATTTGTTCTAACTTTTGAGTCTGTTGATGAAATCTTATGGTGTGAACATTTAAATGAAACCTCTTCAGCAGTACTTTTGCATGGGACCATTTGTTTTTCAATATTTTGAGTACAAAATGAAGGTTGGGATGTTTCTTGAATTTTGATGTTTGGCACTCTTGAAAGTAGGGTTAAAACGGCATTAGTTCGACTTACCAGTCAAAAAGTATTACACAGTTCTCTCCAGAGTAGATCGAGTATCAGACCGTGTATTCTGTTCGTTTCGTCAGTTTGAAAACGTGCTACTGAGTTTAAAAACGAATTTAAAAAAGTTCATGGTGGAGATTTTTAACAAAGAAGAGTCGTTTTAAATAGCCAATGATTTATTTATACTTCAACCACCACAATATATAATTCATAATTTACAACGACAAAATTATTTAACCTACAATAAAACAAAAAAATACATCTGAAATATAAGAGAAAAGGTACTTAGTGGCGAGGAAGGGGTCTGTGGAATTAGGCTTCCTCCTTTAATTACGATAAGGATAATTGATTCAAAAGTAGAATAATAACTGTTTATGGCATCATAAAAAATCAATGTAGGAAGTTTAAATTTTTTCCATTTTTCTACCCGCGCGCCATCGAATCCTGCCAACTTGCGGCTGTCATAGTTTGCAAATGCTGTCGTTTAAAGATGAAATTTACTTCAAGGAACGTCACCAGTTGAATGAATTCGTTGAACAGACCTACTCGCATAACATTTGGGAAAGAAAGTTGCATTTTAGAGATTCATTTGCAATATTTTTAGACTAACACACATTGGGGTAACATCCCGTAAGGAAGACCAATTTTTCAAAATCAGGGTCGCCTTTCAGATAGCTTATCTAAGAAACGAAGTCGGTGACCCCCTCATTTTTTTGCATTTCTGACACTTGTAACTCATAATCTAGCTGTAGCAAAAGTTTTATAAAAAAATCAATGTTAGAAGATTTTCGCGCGAACGTCCTTAAGGTGGTTCCCAACAGTTTCCAGCACTTTCCAAGACTTAGATTTTCATGGGTCATTATAACCACTCTTTGTCAGTTGGTGTTACAATCATGATATCAAACGAATGCCCAATGATTGGTGAACAAGTTGTTATCATTTTTGTGACACAATATGTTACTATAGGAACAGTATAACGTGCTAAAAACACCCTTAATTTTAGCTTTTTTAAGTGTTAATTACTCAAAAATGACTCGGTCACCCCATTTTTTATTGTCGAAATTTGATCAGTAGGATAAGATGCAACTTGGCAAAGTTTAAAAAAATTCTGTAGGTGGGGTTCAGAGCTACCTTAAATTTTCGAAACGTTAAGGTGCTCTGAACCCCACCTACAGAATTTTTTTAAACTTTGCCAAAAGTTGCATCTTATCCTACTGATCAAATTTCGACAATAAAAAATGGGGTTCACCGAGTCATTTTTGAGTAATTAATACTTAAAGCTAAAATTGAGGGTGTTTTTAGCACGTTATACTGTTCCTATAGTAACATATTGTGTCACAAAAATGATAACAACGTGTTCACCAATCATTGGGCATTCGTTTGATATCATGATTGTAGCATCAACTGATAAAGAGTGGT